>DF239872.1:0-46578 GCA_000507305.1 Breviolum minutum Mf 1.05b.01
GAATTTATCGACGTCGCGAGACATCGAGAGACATCGATAAAATTTATCGACGTCGCGAGACATCGATAAAAATTCTGTACCCTTATAGTTTTTTAATCGTTCGGGAAAGAACTCGCGACTTTTCCTGTTCCTTTTCTGCTAGGGCGAACTGTGAGAATGTGAAATTGAGCCATGCAATATCAAAAGGAACCCGCAAAGCCCACGCAGCGAATGCGCGGGGCAACATGGCCGTGTTCGGGTTGCATTCGATGTATTTGGTGATTTACAGGTTTGGGGCAAGCTGTTGGTTGACAACGTTGCTAATTTGCCGCTGGTTCCAGAAGATATCACGCGCATCTTTGAAGGTCCATGGTGCAACTCGGGCCTAGCCCCACTGATGCATGCAGTCATAGGGGCGTGAACTCGGGGCAACAGGATTTTCTCTGGAGGTGGGAGTGGTTGGCTTGTCGCTTCCTTCACTGAATGTTGCAAGTGTTCCATGACCAGGCTGTCATTAAAGGACAGTCTTACAATTCAAGTCGAAGCCTCTTAGCAATCGTGGAGGTTGCCTGGAAACTTTCGAGAATTATCAATTTTGTAGGCAAAATTGAGCGCGCGCTTCAAAAACATGAGAATTCGATAAAGGGTATCAATTTTGCTTTTTCCAATTTTTGAAATTGAAAACGCAAAATTGAGAATTTGATATTTGAAAACTGAGCATTTGATATTTTTTGCCAAATTTCTATTTTCCAAAGATGATATTTCTTGCTTCAAATTGAGATTTTTTCTTTTGATTTGTTGGAAAACACTTTGACATTCTCTCTCGGCAATGAGAATCATGTAACAGAATTTGGGCCAACTGCTATGTCTTAAGAGGCTGTAACCCTTTGAGGTAGCCATGTTCTGCTTGAATGGTGCTTTGTGAAAGAGGAAATGAGGCAGTCTTTGAATCTGAAGGCTGACAGATATGTTTTGATGGCTTGTGAAAAAAAGGAAACCCTGCCAGTCTCCAAGGTCATGAAAAGGATTTGCTATTCGCGCCACCATGTCTAGATTTGAAAAGCTTTTCCTACAAGGCAACCATGCCATTGGCAATCACGAAGAATTTAATTATGGTAAGTGTTCTTTGTTTGAACATCAATTTTTTCAAACATTATATAGTGGCATGCCGTTCCATTTGTCTCATCAGAAATCTTTTTTTGTCCGGAAAAACGGTGTGTTCCAAGGAATTCCTTTTTACATAAATCAGTTTTTTTGGGCTGTAAAGGTTACATATACTGAATGTTTGACCATGCCCAGGCAAGCTTGTCCCAGGTCAGATAACATCACAGTGGCCTGTAGGTAGACACTCACTTGTTGTTTTTTGATCACATCCTGGGTTTTCAAGGTGGCATGTTTCAGCCACAAAAAATTCAACATCCAGTACATGGCTGTTGAAGTCATCCATGCGTGATCAAGATTGCAAGTTTCAAATTTCAAGAAAGTATTTGTTCAATTCAAACCCGGGCTGGTGGATGCCAAGGCTAGCTGAAAAATGCCATGAACATGTACAACAAAACCGAAGGCAGCAATGCCACTACCAGATTTTTTCCACCAGCTCATCTTTTGTTGTGATAAAACCTGTAGTAGCAGGGCTATTTCAGGCGCATGGCCACCCTGTATTTGTCCAGCATAGAAGATCCAACCTTGTGATTGGCAGTGCCCCTGGTGCAGCTGTGCGCTAAAGAAGAAGCGTTTCCAACCAAGTCTTCGTGCAGTTGACAAAGGAAAATGCACGTGGAGCATGGTGCCCAAACATCACAATTCTGCTGAAATGGCAAACCAGGGATTTTTTTGAATCCCAGATTTGTTTGGACCTATGGTTCACAAGACTATGTTGGAAAACTGAGTGAGTTAGGAGCTAGCTGTATGCGCGGTGTTTCTTCTTTCCATGTCCCTCTTGTGATGGATGAAAAAATTCCATCTTTCAGAGCATTGCGTCGGCAGTTATATAAAGCTTGAATGGTTGAAAAAAGGTTTTCGGCAATAGTAGGTTAACCCAAAATGACTGAAAAAGTCATTTTATAGGGCCCAGTGCCTGCAAAGTCATGTTTTGGGTTGGCAAATGGAAAGAAGGCAAGAGGATGGATTTGCCAATCCTCTGCTAATAACATGTATATGTTTTTCTTGTTATCCAAACATAATGTATGTGTCATGATTGCTTCCCAGAAAGGTGCATGGTTTGCTATTTAAGGAGATTTATCTTTGTAACAAAAGGTGTTGTGTATGTAAATTTTTCCAATCAATCATTTTGCCAATATTCAAATCCAGCACCAATATTTACTAACAAACTTAAATTCAACACTGGCTTTCTTTCTGAAAAGGTACATCCTCTTAGTTTTTTGGGGTTGACGGGTGCCAAAGCCACAATCCTCTATCCAGTGAAAAGTAGAAGTCAACTGAAATTGTTTCTGTTTGTAAACTTGATTTTCAGCTTGTGGAACCATGTGTTCGTTGTTCTTGTCAAAACTTTGTTGGGAAAGATAAAAGATTGATCTTCCTGTGTTTGTTTTTCTTAAAGTTGCTTTGAAGCCTGTTGAGATGAAATGATGCTGGGACCCAAACATTATATAGGTCGATCAAAAAAAACATATTCCAAGAAAGACACAATGGTACATTTGAAGCTTAAGAACTTGCTATTTTTGGGAAAAAAAGGCTAGGAGAAAAACAAATTTATAGATCAATATGCTAAGGGAAAAGCATTTCCCAAAAAAAATGTCAATTTGGAAAAAAATGATTTTTGATATGTAAAAGGGAACTCAAATATGATATTTTAGGCCAAAAATAATGATATTTTTCGTGATATTTTGGGACAAAAAATAATACTTCTCCCCAAATTTAACAATATTTTCCAACAAATATTATTAAAATTATTATCATTGTCAAAAAAATGTTTTTTTTTGAAAATTTGGCTAACATCAAAAAAAGGGATATTTTTATCCTATCAAAATATTATTATTAATGAGATCTCATTATTTAATGATAATTCTCATGAAATTTCTCGCTACCATAAAACAATAATATTGGAAACTTAGGGTAGTTCCTCTCAAAAGCATCTAAGGCATTCAAATCATTGGCGTCCAAAGCTTGTTGCCTACGACGCTCAAAGACACGTATAGCCAAATCGCTGGCTCGGATCATATCCTGCAGCTGTGGCTCCAGATCCAACTGAGCACCAGTACTTGCAGTCTGCTGTCGAACATCTTCGTCAACATCCATGTCTGCATGGTAACGGATCTCCATCCATAGTTCGGTGTCTGCAGCCTCTGCAAGATCCGGGAATCTGTACCTGCGTCTCTTCTCAGACTCACTCTTTGCATGTTCTTCCTCATCAACTTCCATAGGTGATGCTCCAATTGCCTCTGCACCTGAAGACGTGTCAGTAGCAACACCTGTGTCAGCACGCTGCGGGCGTTCAAAGTCATCTGGACTACTTCCAAACTAATTTAGTCTAAAATGACACCAGGAACCCATCAACGTGATCTTTGTTGCTATCTTTTCCAACGCACGTAAGATACAAAAGCATCCTTTCCGGTTTCCATCTCATCCTTGAACATGTCATCAGTCAAAGATGACCACGATGCCAAAGAAGCTTGATAGCCTCGAATCTCACAGACCAGCCAGAGAAAAACACCTCCCAGCATAAGCGCTAGGAAGATCACCTGCCATGCACAGGGCGCCACAGTCACGAACAAGAACTCGTTGATGTAGCCAAAAAAACCCACTGCAAAACTTGTCACATAATCCATAATTGAAAACTGCCGAAGTAGCGCTACGCTCACTACAGCTCAGCTTTGCAGCATTGCACCGGCTCATGAACGAGAGTTGGTCCTGCAATGAGATTGCCAGCGTGCTTGATTTTTTGAATTGATCGTATACTCTGAAAATCCTCAACGACAGTGAAGGTATCGTTGTCAATAAAACCTAGATTGCAAATCAAATGCCGTGAAACTGCTGATACCAAATGACAAGTCGAATGGATTTTCCTGCCACGCAGATCACAACTGAAGTCCTTTCTAAGTTTCACCAAAGTCTGCAACCAAAGGATACGACATGAAAGATGCCAGATTCTCTCAACACGTCGCCTCGACAAGATACCTCTTGCCCCACTCAAATCCAATAGGTGGTGCGCAATCGCACCAGCTCCTGTCAGGAATGAAACCATCTTTGCCAACAAAATGCTGTCACAAGCAGCACTTGAAGCTGCATACACTTCAGCTTCACCAGAACTCAAGGAGATGACCTTCTGCGTTCTGCTCGAAAAATACATCAAACAGGATCCCACTCCTGACACTGACTTACGATCTGACTTATTTGAAGCCCACTCAGAATCTGAATACACCTCAAAATGCAAAGCTTGAAGTACTGATGATGTACTCCAACATTATCACCTTCATAGTGCAAACACAAGCAAAGTCCCTTCGTTCCATGCAGGTATGAAGCAAGATGGCTCAACACATCGTTCTTCCTCGAAGCTGGGGTAGCCGTACCTGTGGACAGCCACCTCAAAACATGTTGGCAATGTGGAAGATCTGTTGCAAGATAAAGTAAAATGCCAACGCAACTACGATACTGGGATGCCTCTTCCAAGTTCACAACTTCAGTATCATCCTTTGTTCATCCAGCAATGGATGACCAGGGACCTTCTTTGGTCTGCTCGTAGGCTTCACTCCTGTGAGTTGCATAAACTGCTCAATGTGTTTATGATGGGCGCTAATGTCCAACATTCCGCTTCCAATTAAACGATGTGTCCTCTTCACGAATGAAATTTCATCACCCTCTTCTCTGGGACAACTGCTGCTCGCCTTGTGATGCTTCTTCAACATAAAAATAAACGATTGTCAACGGAATCAGCCTTGCCACACATCAACATGTCATCCACATGAAGCAAAATGTAGCAGGAAAGACCGACACTTCGAAGCAAATTAGGTGACTCTGGGCGCTGAACCATATTCTGCCTCTTTGCAGAAAAGACTTTTGATGGCCTCATACCAGAGTTGTGAACCTGTCCGCTGGCCAGGTACCGCACGGCCAAATTGATATTGCATAGCTTCTTCACAAGCACTAGTCAGAGATACAACAATATACTCCTTTTCAAAAACGGTTAGGAAAGCGTCTCCTCTGTCAATGGAGGATAGGATGTAGCCAGCGCGCCTCATCCTGCTGGAGAGAACAGATGACCACCCAATGCATCCTTGCGCGCAGCCACGCGCAATTGCATGCCACGAGCCTGCTGCGGCGAAGCTTATTGTCAGTATTCTTTTCACGCCAAGTACGAACGAATCTAGTGCTTAAATTCTGAGGCACAACGCTCGGTTCAAAAGCATCAGATACAAGAAGAAGTACTTGCATGTCACGAAGCCTCTGAATTTCTACACGATCTGCAACGTCATCCAGCACCTTCAACTCTTGTTCAGACAAATTGGGCTCATTTGGAGTAAACTCGAAAATAAGCTCATCGATCTCAGAGTTGTTACAAGTGCCAGACTCCAGATCATAGTCTTCATCATCAGTGGCATTGTCATAGCCTTCCAACATGACAACCTCATCGTCCTGAAAAGAAAATTCAAATTCTTCATCTTCATGCTGATCACGAACTGCCGTCACTTGAACTGACGTCTCTACCTTGGCCTGTTTTGAAGGCCTGCTCGAGGTTTCCAACTCAACTGCATCTCTCTCCACAGATGCACTGCTTCGTGGACTGGGAGGCGCTGTGTTCAAAGAAGGATTTGGAGCAACCGGCCCCGCCTCAGCTGAGATCCCAACTGGTGTGGTTTCGATGCACCAAACCTGAAAAGATCATCTGGTGGTGGCTCAACAAATCCAACCATCTTCGACTTAGCAGGTTTGGCAGTGCTAACTGCTGATCTGGTCTCAACTGCCTTATCTTGATCTGGTGGTCTCAGATCTTCAGACTCATCTGGTCTTGCCTGTTCACCAAGCTCATCATAGTTGCACGCAGGAATTGGATCAGGACCTGCATATCTTCTGCTTTGAAACAACCTGTGGCCTAACGAAGTTGTCAAGCATTTCAAGTTGAAAATTATCTCTAACTCTGCGGATGGACATAGAAACGAAAATCACACCTTCATGTGCCAGCAATGCACGTCATTGCTAAGCGTCTTGCCTAGCCATATGGCTGGCAGCCATTATTTCGGACCGCCTTTTCTGTCCTGAGGAATAAAGCCAAAAACACGTTCTCCGAACTGAGCCAACCGACTACTCTAACAACGCCCACTGGCCCTCTCGAAGGCCGTTTGGCCAAATGAAATTCGATAGTGGTTATGGATCCAGGCTGAGTGGGCAAATGGCCCCAGGCAAAAAACGGGTGAGTACATGAGGAAAATCTGTTTGCCAGTCTTGCAGCAATCTTCTAGATGACTGATCAAAATACAAGCATGACTCCTCACCAGCTCCACTGCACGTTCTGCACCACCGTTGGCCTGGTGATTCCCAATGGCCGTTGGTTCAGGAATCACTTTGATTCCTAATGATCTGCAAGCCTTGCATGCTGCCTGAAGCAAAGCTATCGCCGATGGTTCTTCATCACATCTCAACCTGACACTCTCACGCCCAGTTGAAACAGCGAAATCAATCAATTCACCTATCAGGCCTGTATCCTTGTCATGCATGGCATGGAATGTGGCCTTGTCAAACATGCTTGTCTTGTCTTGATCTGAATGAAACACAAAGCTCACACCATTCCTCGAACGGCTCATGAGTCAGATTGTGCTTCTCCACCTGCTGCTTGGATGGCTCAACTGGTCTCTTCTGAACATGCATCTCACGCTGTGACTCTGCCTTCAGCTGAATCTCTGAATGAGCTGCCATCAGCTCCTGGGTCTTGACAAAATTTTGAAGTCTCTGCAGATTGATCTTCTTCCACCCACGAATGCTCAAGCCTAACGTGCCACATGCTGTCCTAATAACTCGGGGTGGACAATTGATATCTATCTTCACTCCTTCAACCATCACTGCCACTGTGTTGGTCAGGTTCATCACCATCTGCACGCGGTGGTTCACTAGTGCCTTATTCCGGGACTGCTGGAACAGGATGAGGAGGAAATCTTCTTCATTATCACCATCTGCAGAAATTCCAAGCTTTACAATGGGAGAAGATAGCATAGCCACCGCATCCATCTCAAAGCCAAGAAACTCACATGGTACTGCAAATGTGTGTGCAATGGTTGTCATTCGAATGCCTTTGTCGCGATTTGCACCTGTGTATTCTACGTCATTAAGTTCTGCAAGTGGTTGTGAATATTCAATTACTTCCCATCCAGTGTTTTGATTCTCAACCACTGAATGAGATAGCCAGCGTGATTGATTCTTTGAATTGATCGTATACTCTGAAAATCCTCAACGACAGTGAAGGTATCGTTGTCAATAAAACCTAGATTGCAAATCAAATGCCCTGAAACTGCTGATACCAAATGACAAGTCGAATGGATTTTCCTGCCACGCGATCACAACTGAAGTCCTTTCTAAGTTTCACCAAAGTCTGCAACCAAAGGAAACGACATGAAAGATGCCGGATTCTCTCAACACCTTGCCTCGACAAGATACCTCTTGCCCCACTCAAATCCAATAGGTGGTGCGCAATCGCACCAGCTCCTGTCAGGAATGAAATCATCTTTGCCAACAAAATGCTGTCACAAGCAGCACTTGAAGCTGCATACACTTCAGCTTCACCAGAACTCAAGGAGATGACCTTCTGCGTTATGCTCGAAAAAAATCTGACTTACGATCTGACTTATTTGAAGCCCACTCAGAATCCGAATACACCTCAAGATGCAAAGCTTGAAGTACTGATGATGTACTCCAACATTATCACCTTCATAGTGCAAACACAAGCAAAGTCCCTTCGTTCCATGCAGGTATGAAGCAAGATGGCTCAACACATCGTTCTTCCTCGAAGCTAGGGTAGCCGTACCTGTGGACAGCCACCTCAAAACATGTTGGCAATGTGGAAGATCTGTTGCAAGATAAAGTAAAATGCCAACGCAACTATACGACACTGGGATGCCTCTTCCAGGTTCACAACTTCAGTATCATCCTTTTTTCATCCAGCAATGGATGACCAGGGACCTTCTTTGGTCTGCTCGTAGGCTTCACTCCTGTGAGTTGCATAAGCTGCTCAATGTGTTTATGATGGGTGCTAATGGCCAACATTCCGTTTCCAATTAAACGATGTGTCCTCTTCACGAATGAAATTTCATCACCCTCTTCTCTGAGATAACTGCTGCTCGCCTTGTGATGCTTCTTCAACATAAAAAAAAACGATTGTCAACGGAATCAGCCTTGCCACACACCATGTCATCCACATGACAAAGCAAAATGTAGCAGGAAAGACCGACACTTCGAAGCAAATTAGGTGACTCTGGGCGCTGAACCATATCTGCCTCTTTGCAGAAAAGACTTTTGATGGCCTCATACCAGAGTTGTGAACCTGTCCGCTGGCCAGGTAACGCACGGCCAAGTTGATATTGCATAGCTTCTTCACAAAGCACTAGTCGGAAAGCGTCTCCTCTGCCAATGGAGGATAGGATGTAGCCAGCGTGCCTCATCCTGCTGGAGACAGATGACCACCCAATGCATCCTTGTGCGCAGCCAAACGCAATTGCGTGCCACGAGCCTGCTGCGGCGAAGCTTATTGTCAGTATTCTTTCACGCCAAGTACGAACGAATCTAGTGCTTAAATTCTGAGGCACAACGCTCGGTTCAGAAGCATCAGATACAAGAAGAAGTACTTGCATGTCACGAAGCCTCTGAATTTCTACACGATCTGCAACGTCATCCAGCACCTTCAACTCTTGTTCAGACAAATTGGGCTCATTTGGAGTAAACTCGAAAATAAGCTCATCGATCTCAGAGTTGTTACAAGTGCCAGACTCCAGATCATAGTCTTCATCATCAGTGGCATTGTCATAGCCTTCCAACATGTCAACCTCATCGTCCTGAAAAGAAAATTCAAATTCTTCATCTTCATGCTGATCACGAACTGCCGTCACTTGAACTGACGTCTCTACCTTGTCCTGTTTTGAAGGCCTGCTCGAGGTTTCCAACTCAACTGCATCTCTCTCCACAGATGCACTGCCTCGTGGACTGGGAGGCGCTGTGTTCAAAGAAGGATTTGGAGCAACCGGCCCCGCCTCAGCTGATATCCCAACTGGTGTGGTTTCGATGCACCATACCTGAAAGGATCATCTGGTGGTTGCTCGACAAATCCAACCATCTTCGACTTAGCAGGTTTGGCAGTGCTAACTGCTGATCTGGTCTCAACTGTGGTGGTCTCAGATCTTCAGCCTCATCTGGTCTTGCCTGTTCACCAAGCTCATCATAGTTGCACGCAGGAATTGGATCAGGACCTGCATATCTTCTGCTTTGAAACAACCTGTGGCCTAACGAAGTTGTCAAGCATTTCAAGCTGAAAATTATCTCTAACTCTGCGGATGGACCTAGAAACGAAAATCACACCTTCATGTGCCAGCAATGCACGTCATTGCTAAGCGTCTTGCCTAGCCATATGGCTGGCAGCCATTATTTCGGACCGCCTTTTCTGTCCTGAGGAATAAAGCCAAAAACAAGTTCTCCGAACTGAGCCAACCGACTACTCTAACAACGCCCACTGGCCCTCTCGAAGGAAGTTTGGCCAAATGAAATTCGATAGTGGTTATGGATCCAGGCTGAGTGGGCAATGGCCCCAGGCAAAAAACGGGTGAGTACATGAGGAAAATCTGTTTGCCAGTCTTGCAGCAATCTTCTAGATGACTGATCAAAATACAAGCATGACTCCTCACCAGCTCCACTGCACGTTCTGCACCACCGTTGGCCTGGTGATTCCCAATGGCCGTTGGTTCAGGAATCACTTTGATTCCTAATGATCTGCAAGCCTTGCATGCTGCCTGAAGCAAAGCTATCGCGGATGGTTCTTCATCACATCTCAACCTGACACTCTCATGCCCAGTTGAAACCTTTGACAGCGTTGGCGCTGCGCCTATCAGGCCTGTATCCTTGTCATGCATGGCAAGGAATGTGGCCTTGTCTGTAGATTCCTCTGCACTCCTGCCACAAAACCCAAAATCGAAACTGACTAGCGATGATGCATTTCAAGGTTCATCTGTTGAAACATGCTTGTCTTGTCTTGATCTGAATGAAACACATAGTTCACACCATTCCTCGAACGGCTCGTGAGTCAGATTGTGCTTCTCCACCTGCTGCTTGGATGGCTCAACTGGTCTCTTCTGAACATGCATCTCACGCTGTGACTCTGCCTTCAGCTGAATCTCAACTGAATGAGCTGCCATCAGCTCCTGGGTCTTGACAAAATTTTGAAGTCTCTGCAGATTGATCTTCTTGGACCCACGAATGCTCAAGCCTACCGTGCCACATGCTGTCCTAATAACTCGGGGTGGACAATTGATATCTATCTTCACTCCTTCAACCATCACTGCCACTGTGTTGGTCAGGTTCATCACCACCTGCACGCGGTGGTTCACTAGTGCCTTATTCCGGGACTGCTGGAACAGGATGAGAAAGGAAATCTTCTTCATTATCATCATCTGCAGAAATTCCAAGCTCGACAATGGGAGAAGATAGCATAGCCACCGCATCCATCTCAAAGCCAAGAAACTCACATGGTACTGCATATGTGTGTGCAATGGTTGTCATTCGAATGACTTTGTCGCGATTTGCACCTGTGTATTCTACGTCATTAAGTTCTGCAAGTGGTTGTGAATATTCAATTACTTCCCATCCAGTGTTTTGATTCTCAACCAACACAGTACGAAGCCAGATCAAGGTGCGCGCCAGACACAACATCGTGTTTACACATGTGGGTGAACTCGTCTCAATTGACTACAAATCTTCATGAAACTCATTCCAGCCTGGTGTTAAATTGGTTAACGACGTCAGTCTGATGACACTGATCGACTGAGCTTCTGGCTCAACTGCTGCTTCACTGATGCTGGTTACCTTCGAGATCACACCTTGAGTATACAGACTATTCTTTCGAGAATATGCTGCAAAACTGTGACCATCTTTGCGCAAATGAAGCTCCCCACTGACACGCCTCAAATCCCATCCAGACCTCGGCAAACGACCCAAGCGCATGATGTCACGGAAGCAACCAAAAATTGTTCCTTGATTGAAACATCGCCTCTGCAACTCGAGGACCTCTCTGCTGGATTGGCGCCCCTCAGGCATCTACGAACCTGCACGAAGGATCAGGCTGCACTGCATGACCCACGTTTGCGCAATCAAGAGGCGAAACATTTGAATCAGCACCTGAATCCAGCAAGATTTTTCAACAACTTGGCCTCCATGGTCAGTTGAAGGAATGGCACGTACATGCTGAAAGTCACAACTTGCAGAAAGAAATGGTGAATACGCCCAAAAATCATCATCATCATCATCATCATCATCATCATCAGCGCACCTCACGTCGTGATGCTGGACAACACAGACGCTTGAAGCAGAAATCGAAAAAACGCACGGATATTGCTCGAATGCGGTCAATTCTTGCGCAAACGGCACGTGTTTCCCATCACGAGAAACAGCCCGAATGTTTTGAACATGGAACTGACTGGCAGGCGCATTGCTTGACGATGCACCATGACTTGACCCATTGTAGACCGTGCTGCTGTCATCAACTGAATCTGCATTTGTTTCATTGACCTGACGAACACCACCTGCAGCCTTGTCACACTGCTCATTGAGCTTTACGATGGCCAAATTTGAAAAAATAGGCGCACAGATTTGGATCCACCTTCTGATATGTAGATTGATTCGAACCTTCGCCACCATAGTCAGACTTTCCTTTGGAAAAGTCTTTCCCTTTCCTTTTCCTTTGAAGTTCGAACTCCACGATGAAACTCTTTTGCCCTTTCCATCTTCTCCCTTTCCTTTTCCCTTGATATTTCCATCTTTGCCCTTAGTCTCACCTTTGCCCTTCCATGTCACTGCATCAATTTCCATTCGTGAGAGTCTTGCATTGCCAGGTGATGCAAAACTTCCAACCGCACCAACTTCACTATATGCACCCTCGAGGTGCTCCACGATGCAGTCACTTCGTAGCTCATCACAAAGCTAAGGATCGAATCATAGGTGCTGCTGTCACTCATCTGCAACTGTATCCGCTGTCTGATGTGCTTAGGAAGACACTTGACCAAAATCGATAAATCGCTAACATTCACCCCGGCACACTTCTGATACTCGGACCGAAGGCGCTCCAAACCCAAAACTTGTTCATATAAAGCCTTTTCTTTCATTGCATGTATGCTTGCACAATGAAAGAGCTCGAGAACCGCTTGAAGGCTGACACTGTTGTAAAAGTTAACGGCTAATTCGATTGCCATCTTTGGATGCTCTTCCACGAATTTCAACTCTGACTCAAATTTGCTGTCAGCATCAAAAAACCCGGCTCTTGAAATTCCAAAGAAAGTTTCGCCATGTTCTCTGATCTAAATCAATAACCCCTGACCCACAATGATCTGGTTGTTTGATGATCTTAGATGCTTCACTAAACCTGCTCACTCAACTTGGCAAAGTCCTTCAGAGCCCGCGCCGCTTCCGAAGCAGCGCTAAGCTGCTCGGCCGTTGGAGTAGCTATGAGGCACACGGCTGTGTCAACAGTCTCAACTTCTAGGATGCAATGCAATGTAACTGCCAAAGTGAAAATTCCAACCACTAAGTTTTTCAAAACCAGCTAACCACTCAATGAAATGCCAGCTAGATACCACGCAAACGCGGGCCGACGGAAAATGGGTTTTCTACCGAAAAGGGCTGCTAGCATTTCTCCCCAAAATATTTCAAGGATCTTGGGAGCTCCGCTACCATGATTGTTTTCCAAACAAAACACGCCTCGGACATCCAAGTCTTGACATGTCACCTTTCATGACATGAAGTGAAAACAGACAAACGAGTCGAAACACCAAACGCGGAAACATCTAAGTACATGCTACTAGAAACACGAACTACAGGTACACTACCAACACTATATCTATAGGAATAACTTTTAGTCACCCTTCAAAAGGCACACGAAAGTTTGCAGGAACTAAAGCTTTAAAGCAATTCTAATAAGCGTGGATTCAACCTTTTCAAGATGAACCTTCTTGTTGAAATTACCACTATGTCAATATAATCCATACGACACTGTTTGGAAGAACGTTTGATTCCTCGTGTTCGTTCAAAACAAATCCCATTCAATTTGGAAGCCTCCGATCTAAACTGGGTGAGCAGTTTGCACTTTGCTTTTTTACAGTCATTTCAAGGCCCCAACAAATGTCCTCCGAAATCGAATCACTGGCGCAGCCAGTGCAAGAGGCCTTGGCTGCAGGAGCCTTGCGATACTTGCGGTGCTCTGAAGGGTGGCGAGTTTACAATGAAGATGGCCAAAGTTAGGCTTGATTGCACATGTGCGTGTGAGGGACCTATCGGTGAGCCTGTCTTTCTTTAGGAACCCAAACATCACTGTGAAGATCTGACCAGGTCTAGCAAATCAGCAAATCTTGATGTTGGGTGGTGAACACGTCAGCAACTTCTTGATATTTTTGAGGCTGCGTGCATGTCTTGGTCATGCCACGTCTTTGACTGTTTGAGCCACCTGCTAAAGCATGAACTCAAAGTAGCCGAGAATATCTGGTAGTTGTTTCATGCAAAAGAACAACATGATCAAGCTCTTGCGATTTTTGAATCCTGTGGTTTCGAGCCGCGCCCGGGCTCGGGTGGGAACCAAAACTTGCCCGCTACGCTTGATAATAATGGATCAAGATTATAAATCAAGATTTTCAAGATTTTTCTATAATGCTGCAAGAACCAACTGTGTGCTGCAGCTGCGCCCAAGAATGCGCGCTTTTCTGAACAATTACCTGTCCAACCGGCTTCCACTACGTTCTACTTAGAAGAACCGGTTCTTACTAAAGGGTTAACATAGTTAAGTTAGTTAGCTCATGTTACTGAAAACATATGAAAGGGTTAGCGACCATTTTTTAAAGGGTAACGCTTATATATTTTCATGGGTTTTGAAAACTAAACAATTTGATTTGCCCATCATCGTAAGGAAAAAATGACTTTTGTTTTGCATTTGCGCGTGTGTGTGCACATATCTTGCCACAATGGCCTTTTTGGAACATCTTGCCACCTGGCAACATGGAATAGCCATTGTGGCTACTTCAGGCGCGATTGTTTTCACATTCAAAATTGTTGTGCGCCGTAAATGTTGAAGGGCAAGAGCACTTTGGCTTTTCCCTTGTCAGCAGAATAAATTGCTGCCCCCAAGATGGCATCTCCACCAATGTTGTCCTCAACAACTTGGCGAGTGGCATGCTCTTGGCTGGCCACTCAAGTCTTCAAGTTCCAAACTTGGATCAAAGTAGTTGCGACATCATTGAGCAAGAAATTGGTTTGGATTTGTCCTATTTGCAAGAATCGTCTCTGGCTTTGAAAAACACCACATCACCTTTGGAGATGTAACCTCTTTTGGAAAGTCTGGCCACCCTTGTGGAGCAAGTGGTATGCAATGAGATTTGCACCCTGGACCAGCCAAGCTGCTTTCCAAGCAAAGCTTGTGAGTTGCGTCCAAAAAAAGGCTTCCACTTTGAAGACCTTGAGCTAACTCAATCGTTCAAAGTTGGTGGTCTTGTACAAGTTGACGGCATAAAATGAAATAGTTTTATGCTTTCTTTCGCAAGTGAAGCAGCTTGGAAATGCATTGTGTCTCTGGTAGCTGTCTGCAAGGTGGAACATCAGTGGAGCTTGATGTCCCCTGTTGGATGCTGCAACAGGAAGGCACCATCCTGACAAATAGACCAGCGAATGGCAAAAGACCATGTTAACTTTTTGGCCATCTTCTCGGACGAGGGATGTAGTTTGGGTCCATAACCACTGGCAAGAAAAGTTTTTTGATATGGCCACCTTTGATTTGACAAACGTGAGTGGACATGCCATGGCAGGCTGACAAAACTGATTTCAAACCCTGTTGATGTCTTCGATGATTTTGTTCCAAAACTTCCAGTTGCAGTCAGCAGAACAAGTTTTCAATTGTCCATGAATTTGTTTTTGTTCATGATTTTTTGCTCCAAGAAAAGCTATTTACAGAAACTTTTTTGGTTTCAAAAAAGCCTAATTTCGTTAAGGGTTTTGCAAGGTTAACATAATTAGCTAAGACGATAAAACTCTTATGGAACTTTAATTGAAGGTTACACAGGGTTTTACAGGGTTATCTAAAGGGTTACAAAAATTGAGAAATATTACAATTATGTTAACCCTTTGGTAAGAACTGGTTCTTCCAAGTACGAGCAGAAATGGGGCCAGACCTTTGGCCACATCAAGCTTTTCTTTCTGGGGAACATTGCCTGTACTTAACATGAAACATCCACGTGATCAGATCAGATAGAACCCCAGATGCGTTGTCCTATTTGCAAAGATTTGGAGTGTTCACAATTGCCATGTCCAACAAAATCACCGCCCCGAAGCGGAAAGGAGAACTTTCTTCGAAGAGAGAAGCTACAACAACAACAACAACAACAACAACAACAAGGACCGTTTCTACTAGTCGGGGACTTTAATGCCATGAATACACGGAAAACTGCATGGGCAAAAAACAGCGCTAGAGGCCCCCACCTGTATGGACGTGGGATCTCCGGCATCGGGGATGAACACGACAAAACATCATACCTGATTGACTTTTGTTCTGGGAACAAACTTTTAGTTGCGAACACGTGGTTCCAGAAACCACAAGGCAAACAGGTCACCTTCGCGCAATTAGACTTGTGCCTTGTGCCATCGCGCTGGCAGAACGCTTGCGTGAACGTTTAAAGCCAACCCAGGGCCAATCTAGGTTCATGATCATTTCCCGCTACGTGTGCAAGACTCCGCAGACCCCTCCATTGCGTCGGACGTCCGAGCCACAACTCAGCCGTAAGAAAACCATTGAGGAACGCTTGCTGACACAGCTACCCAAGTCAGACCCCACGCAATGCTGGGAGGGTTAAGGGACTCAAGCAGCCAAAGCCAATAAGGGAGAGTGGCCCGACCAAGAGCTTGAAACTGGAGAGTGGAACCAATCACCAACCTTAAGAAACCATTCTTGCAGAAAGTCCTCCGCCTCAAAGGACCAGGACAGGGCCAGGAATACTGTACCGACAGCAATGCAAAGGTATATGCGCAACACTTGGCACATGTGCAATGGGCGGGCGCAAGCGCGCCCAACGGACTATCAATGCAGAAGAACCTGTACTCACATCTTTCCATTTCTACCACGACCATTTCTTTAGTGGAAACCCTTGCACCTATTTGGCAATCTAAGGCAGGTAAAAAAACGAGGTGAAACGATATGATTTCAAACAACTTCTGGAAGGGACTTTCGGAGACAGGCTTGGAAGAATTAGATGCACTGTTTCAGCTATGTTGGGAGATCCGAACTAGCCCCCACCAATGGAAAATTGTTCAGGCAATTGGAACCAGCGCTTTTTACAGACATGTTACAACCTGTATGCTGGCGGAAACCATCTTTTGGTACCCAAACTTTAAGATTTAGTGGATGCTAAAAAAAACCAAGTCCTTCACCGCATGTTCCTGGATTCCGGAGTAAAACATTCAACAAGATTCGCCCCGCAGCCCTGCATAGTGCACTGGTGCGGCTGGCGGTGCCACAACACATGGTTGAAATAGTTTGTGAATTGGAAGCCAACCCTTCATTTGAAGTAACCACTTTTCACAAATACATGAGCAAAGGAGCGGGATTAGACAGGGCTGTACTCTTTCTCCTCGGTTGTTCATTTTGTTGCAAACCGTTTTGTTTCATGATGTGCAAGCTGCTTATTTAGAAAAATGTCCTTTAGCTGTAACGACCATGCCTTTCTTTGATGTTGAATTTGCAGACGACATAGCGTTCATTGCCCGCACAGCAGAGCACATCCAAAGCCTGTTGCATAATGTTCAACAAGAGGCAGCCATCTGCATTAAATCCGAAAACATCTCATACAATTCAGATGCTGTTCTATATTCTTCTAATGGGAACAGAATGCCCCAAGTTTCATGAATGGTGCACGTGGAAGGGTTAAATCACCAGTCCGGAAAACCTGGGCCAGCAGACGGGAAGTGGCAGAGGCACGAAAATTTTTTAACACCTCAACAAGGTGTGGAAGGATGGTAGCTCTTTAGGGACGAAATTACAGATTTACCGGGCACGCGTGATTCCAAGCTGGCTGACCGAATCCCAAATTAATTTTAATGACGCATCCCATTTTTAAATGCATTTCCACTACATGGGGGCATTGCAAATTGGGGTTGAAAGCACAAGCAACGAGGCGGTGGGAGAGACTGAAGGACACAATACTCAGTGACGAGATCCACAAGATTAAGCGGCTCCAGAGACAACCATGCAGGATTGTAGCTTTTGATAGATGCCTTCAACCCGAAGTTCTAGGCGGCCCTTAGAGGGCGTTAAAGAGACATGGAGCGAACAACTAGTATTGCGCCGGGCAATGACCATTTGTTACGACGATTTCTTTGCCGGAGCGGGCGGAGCGCACACATTGAAAAGAAAGATTTCATGAGCGACAAATAGAAGGTGGTGGTCTTCAGTAACCCTGAAGATCAGATTAGGTTTTTTTTGGTGTTTTAGGTTATTCTTCAAAAATAGATTATTTTCTAACTATTAGTTAATTTGGGGTTTAGCTATTTAGTTAATTTTGCTTTTTNTAATAGTTCATTTCAAATTAATTATTTGTCTATTTTTGCCTTCAACCTAAAACATCAAAAATAGTCTAATCTAATCTTCAGGGAAAGTGACGTCGCCGACGAGACCGCCCGCGTGGCGAAAAAAGAGAAAAAAATTGAAACACTGCATATGCGACTCTTTGCAGTCACTCATGGGCCCCCGAATCGATCCCTGTGTTTTTTTTGCAAAAGTCTCCTTAGGCACGGCAGCACACATGGAATGAAGCGCCGACTGTTGCAGTATGAGAAAAGTTTTCAAGAAACTGCGCTCGACGAGCCAACTCTTGGCAACTTTAAAAACACCATAGACCTTGTGCATTCATGGCTCCAGTAAAGAAGGCAAAGGATCACACGACACACTTGCAGCATCCAATTCGGGTTGCAGTGGTCATCGTTGATGCTACTCCTGGTGGTATGTTGCGCGTGTTGGTGCGGGATGGTGGCGGCTGGGACTATGATTTGGGCGGTGGCTTGACGGAAGTTCAAACTGACAAGACTGCTTCTTTTGAGCTAGCAGCCCGGACGCATGCCGGAATTGACTATCCGCACTTGAATCGAACTGGGACCCAGATGCGCCTAAGAATTTGAAAAGTCAAGCATAAACGACAAATTCGAGGCCTGTGGAGAGGAGGAGGACAAATTCTCCGGCAACGACAAGACTTTCCAACTTCATGTTGCGTTCCAGAATCATGGGGTTTACGGCCATGCCAACGCATGCCTCTTCCGGTCGTTTTGTATCAAGGTGAGCTGGCCTTGCAGCATGGAGGCAAGTTACCGGAAGTGATTTCAATCGGTCGCAGTGGAGCACCGATGCCGAAGCGCATCGGCGCACCAACGCGCAATATGCACAAGGGAGAGGGGAAGGAATGTTCAGAGCAGCCCTGCCCAAAGTTTAGAAGTTTTGGGCTGACAAACGAATTTCATCCTTTGAACTATTTCGGAAACAGAAAATTGCGCAAAGTCCTACACCAGATGCACAATTAACTAAAAAGCCATGGCCTTTGCATCTCTTGACAGGAAATCTTGTCCATTGACAGCTCTGACAGCGCCAAAAATGCGCGCAGTATTGCTGCCAAGGACGCCGCAGTTTCATTCACAGCGGTATTGCTATTCCTTCTTAAGCTAATTTGAAGGCTCCCGCCGTAGAGCGCCTGTGCAGCGAAATGAAAGGCCAACTCCCACTCGAAAAAAAAACGCTGTCAAACACACTTAGGAATAGATGAACGTTTGGAAATCATGTGCTCCAATCGTGGTGGTTTGCCTCCATTCCTTGACCTTGTCCTATTCTGGGTGGTCTTTTTTGAAGGAACGGCTTCACGCGGCAATGTGTGCGTTTCTTCGTCCTTGATTGCTCATGGCTGGCTTCAAACTGATCCAGCACAAGAATCATTTACGTGTGGTTCTGAATGCTTTTTGCTGCAAACGCGAGCGGACTGAAGATTCATTGGGAACACAAGAATGGCCACCAGTCGGGCGTTGGAATTCTAAATGGCCAAGACACCCACACCATTCAAGGAGCACTGTTCCCCAAACAAAAATTGAGAAGCTGCTATTGCCAAAGTGGACCACAAGATGGCACGACCGATGCGGCAGGCAGCCAAGGAAAAAGGAGTGAAACGTCTGAAACGTCACTATCTCTTCGAAACGGCATCTCAGAACTCTCGGAACAACCAAGATAAACAAATCAATTGAGTTTAAAACATCTAGCGATGTTTTTTCAGGGGGAATTTTGGCATGCACTTGAGAACTGCAATCCTGAACGGAAGAATTAATATACTTCCAGAGACCGAACAAGAGATCCGAGTTTTGACCACTGCCCAATTGGGGAATCAAAAGATTGCATCTGGAGGAATGTTATTGACTTGCAATCTCTCACAAGGCACCGAGCATGGGTCACCTATATGCCTAGTAATGCCCGCCTTCCTGTTCGACCCCTTTTGTCCGTGCCAAAGCAACGGATTGATGACGCTCATCTTGAAGGAGATTAAAATGTCTTCGGCAACTGCCTGCCAAGGACAAACTTCTTGCAATGTGAAAAAACCGAGGTGTAAAGGTGAAGATGAAGGGGGTTCACCTGCTTGTGCTTTTTGGCGCGCCGCATGTTACACATCTGCTAAAAAAGAACATACCATCTGGGGTCATTTTTTTGGACATTGCCATAGCTTCAAACAGTATGGCTCCCAAACCTGGAATTTGATGAGCGAACATTGTCATTGCAGTGCAGTATGATTGATCGAATCAAGCAAAAATAGTTACTGTTCCCCCAGCTCCACCCAGTTGAAACATATTAGCCCAATTTGACCATCTCCTGAAAACGGGGTGAAATGAATACCCTGAATACGGGGTGAAATGAGTACATTACCTAGACTCTCATCTTCTTGCAAACATTGCGCGTGTCGTCCAAAAACCAATAGTGACAACTTGGGTTGACAGATCCAATTTTAAAAGCCACCAACTCACATGTGTTTTTGCTGTAAACGTCAAAAAAACTCTTTCGTAAATCTGTAAATATACTGATGCGCGAAACCCACATGTAGAAAAATATTTTGACACACATGGTGTTTAATTGGAGCGCTGCCCGTTTCGTATTTAAATGAATATATGCGAAAAGTCAAAATATATAATCTTTAAATACTGAATATTTAAGAATATACACGCGAATTCCACAGATAGAAAATCCCCTTCCAAACATGTGCGATTTTGGAGGAAAGAACCTCCTTCGAAGGTATTTTGTGAAGGGATTGCAGTTGTGCATGTATAAAGCTACACATTGCTTTTTCAAAAAAAAATATTCATTTCTTGAATTCTATTTCTTATTCACGGCCTATTTATTATCGGTCACGCCCCCCCAGGGCCGATTCGAGCTCTTGCGGCGGGGGGCATCATACTAGATAACTATATAATGAATATGATCACTTGTTCAAAAACACGGCAAATACCAGTTAAAAATGCATCCTGAACACAAACGACTTGAAATTTATCAACGTTTCAAAGGAAAACACTGCAATTTCCTGAAACAAAAAGACTGGCTCTGAAAAAGCTCCAATTTATGTTCAAATTGCGAACCTTTTGCGTGAAAAATGCACCTTCATGACTCTTCCAAAAGCTGCATGGGAAGTCAAACATGCAAGTAGAGGCACAACATTCTGCAAACAATGGAAATAATATCTCAATACAAATTGTAACAAGGCATTGGGTTTTGAACTTCAAAGCGCGCGAAACCTGCACAGGGACAAAAAATAAAATTTTGAACTGCAAAGTGCACCAAACCTGCACAGGGACAAAAAACCAATCCTGCACGGGGACAAAAAACCAAAAAACTAAAAATTTACAATCTACTTTGGTAACCAATCACCGTTTGAGCACGTGTGCCAAATGCTTTTAGCAAAGCAATGGGCCGGGATCACAGAGTTTTCCAATAAGCCTAAGGGTTCTTACTCCTGCCATCCATACCCCCATCAAATATCTAAAAACACTTGGCCAAATCTATGCAAGCGACCCGTTCATGAAAAGCTGATCATGTTTTGCTATGACATCAGCTGGAAATTGATGGGTGAGCTTTGCCCTGACCCATAAGCAAAGACACGTAACATCGCGCAGCAGCAAGTGGCCATCTTCACTCAGCTGTGCTTGTTTCTTCAGGGTTTGGCAAAATCAAGGGCATTCTGGAAACAAGTATTGCAAGTAAGTTCTAAGTTAAACCATGTTTTGACCCTTTCCCATTGACCCTTTCCCATTATCTCTCCTTGACTTTGACTGGGGAATCCTTGGAAGCTTTCCGGGTGAAATCCTGCAAGGAGACATGCAATCGACATGAAGATTGGTTCGAGGCTGAGGAGCCAATGGAGTATTTGTGTTTTCGAAGTCCTGAATCACCCTCTGGACATACAGCAGTGGTTGAAGTACCCAGATCTTCCGACAAGTCTTGTTTTTGAGCTGCCAGCCTTGTTTTGAGATGTGAAGTCTAGAAACCAGGCTCAGCAGACCAGTTTTGGAGCTGGCAGCTAGGTTTTCCAGCTGGCAGCTGGATTCCCTTACCAAAAAACCAGGCTGGCAGCTCAGTTTTTGTTAGAGAAGCCTCAAAATGAAGCTTCCCCAAAATGTCAACATAAGCCAACAAGCAGCTCCAAAATGAAGCTTCCCAGCAGCACAGTTTTTAGACGTCCCAGCAGCTCAAACATGGAGCTTCTGAAAGTTTCCCTAACCCTGTGTTCTTAGAAATGGTAAATGATTTTTATGTTGGTGCCTTCTACAGGCAAGCTATGGCAAGCATTTTGATTCTTTCTCATTCAGACATATTTGATGATGTTTTGTGTTGGTGCCTTCTACAGGCAAGCTCTTGCAAACATTTTGATTTGTCAACCTTTCTCATTCAAACATATTTGATGATGTTTTGTGTTGGTGCCTTCTACAGGCAAGCTCTTGGGAAAGGAGTGGTGTGGCACCACCTGTCCAAGACCTCAAAGCAATTGTGTCCAGGATTATCTTTGCCACCTCTTCTTGCGAGCAATTTTGCCAATGTGCCTCCCATGGTTTCGTCCTTGTATGCCCATGTGTCGTTTGGTGGAAAGCCCATTTCACACAAATGCTGCAGCAAATGTAGCTTGGGCAAAATGTGCCATGTTTTGGAATTGTCTGGGTCGATTTGCAAAGCTTCCTTTTCAAATTCTAAATATTGCAATGCCAATTTCTGGCAAGCCTTGGGCATTTCTTTTGTATCATTGCATTCCATGCAAGCATAGACTGTTGCCACAAAACCTGCTAGCCCTTGGCAAGCCAGCTCATGTGGCACATTGGGATTGAAATGTCTTTGTGCTAACACAGGCAACAATGGGATCATATGCCTGACTTGAGCAGCTGGTGCTTCCAGAGTAGGAGGCCCTGTAGGCTTTTTGCCCTTGTTCAAGATCTCTGGGCTGAAGCTGCTCATGGTATATTCTACTCTCATGGTTTTGTGCAAGCCCTTGATTTCATTCCACAATGTGGAAACCCTGTCCCTGAAATTTCTTTCAGGCAGCTTGTTCGCTATTTCCACCAAGAGCATTCCTGCTATGTCTGCCCCAACTCCTTGGTCAGCAGAATGCAACCAATCAGGGCAACAAAAACAGCAGGATTCCAAGGCCATTCCCAAATAGGTGACACTGTTTTTTCATGTTTGCCAAATTGGTCAAAAATTCTGCCTTTGTCTTCAGGCAAGCTCTTTGTGCAGCATTTTGTGTTTTGAAGTTTCATATGTGCAGTTGCACATCCAACACATACCAGACTTTGTGTTGAAAGTCGGCAATTGTAAGAATTGGTTGAACCAATCCCAATCAGCTCTAATCTCACACAAAATGCCTTTTGCAGGCAAGCATCCTTGCATTTGTCTTCTTTGTTTGTCGCTCTTCAACCAAGCAGAACCATCATGTCTCTTGTCAGGGTATTGGCCATTTTTCAGGCAAGTGGCAGACCACATAAATATTTCCCAAATTTCATCCTTTGTGTTTGCCCCAAAATCCATTTGGATTGTATGACTGTGAAAGAAACACTTTCTTTCCAATGAAAGGCAGGCAAGTTGACAGTGATGAATTCCAAGCTAGCCTTTCGAATAGTGCCAAGTACAGGCACAGCATCTCCATGGAGTCCAAAAGGAATGATGCCTTCTACAGGCAAGCCCAAGCATGGGCATAATTGGTGCAAAGCATGTTCTAATTTGCTTCCTGGTCTGGGCATACAAGCTGATTGGGCCCTAGGGTCCTGCCACAAACTGGCAAGCCACTCATGTGGCAACAGAAAGCAATAATATCTATTTCGTGGGGGGTGGTTTCCCATCCCCAGAAAGTACCTGTCCCTTTTTTCTTGGTGGTGTTTTCCCTAAATACTTAAGGGGCAACCATCCCCCTAAAAAAAACCTTAGGGATTTTCTTCAAAAAAATCCACCCAAGTTCCCTTTCACACAAGCTGCCTTTTTGCTGGTGGCGCGGGCAACTCTGAGGTCCAGGCTTCTGCTGGCCACTGCTGGCCAAAGCATTTAAAAAACCGCTGTGATTTTCTTTTCAGAAGTGGAAGAGATCTCAAAAAAATCCACTTCTGAACTTGCAGCCATGGCTGCACTGCCATCACTGGCTGCATTTTCTTCATCTGCACTGACTGCAATAAAAATTTTTGGCTTCGAAGATGAAACCTGCTCTGCCATTTCTGGCACTTGGATTGCCTCTTTCTCAGGAGTCTTCACTCGAAGCCTCTTTGCAGGCTTTTGTCCACTCACTGCAATTTCTGGCTTTGACGCACATGCCTTGCCAGCCTCCATTTGTTTCAAAACATGCAAGACATGTGGATTTGTCTTTTCCCCAGTCTTCATGTTGTTTTTTATTTCAACAGAAATTTATTGTAAGAACCTAAGTTGTTCAAAATCTGCTCCCTGGATTCTTTCCAATCCTGGGAGCTGCCAACCTCAAAGCTCTTCGAGCCTCTGGTTTTGTGACTTTTTCTTTCAGCTAGAATGGCAGGAACACTGGCAGCTTCTGGCAAGCCATTTTTAGCTCTACAGGGAAATCTTCCAAACTTACTTTGGGCAAGAATCCCTTCACCAAAGCAGCAAGTGATGCTGCTCTGGAGCCTCCCTCAGGCTTTTCTTTTTTCTGGACATTCAAAAACAAACAAATTATGCTTGAACCAAAAAGCTTAGAAAAGCAACATGTCTAGAAGACCAAATTTCAGTCTTCTTGAAAATGATCTGGCAGGCCATTTTTGACTTCTCAGAAGACCATTTGGGAAGATCACTTTTGCAAATTTATGTGAAAAAACCAAGAAGATCAAATTTTGGCTGCCAGTTCAAAACTTGATCTGCCAGACTGTTTTCGGAAGATTGAAAACAAGCCTGCCAGTCCAGAATCTGAACTGGCAGCCTTGTTTTCAAACTGCCAGAATGATCTGCTTCAAGGGTGGGAGTTCAGTTTTTGAACCTAACGAAGCTTAGGGTAGCATCATCGCATCGGAAAAAAAAACGAATGGGGTGGGGCAGCGACAAATTAGCGCGCCAAAAATCCTGTACTCCAAGGGCAGATTTCTCTCCAAATAGGGATTTGAGCGCGAGAGGAGGGGCACCCATACCACTACCTTAGAGCTTTTTAGCAAGGCATCGGGACCAATGGTCTTAAAGAAGAATACCCTGAGTGCAGCCAGAGTTGCAGTCTGATGCATATCCAAATTCACCAGTCCAATTATCTAGGAAGACTCCCAAGCCTCATGCGAGGTGAAGTCTGGGGGAGATAGGAATGGAAATAAGTACTTGGAATCTAAAATAAAGTCACGCCTAGTAGCTCGACATATCTGCGAAGTCCTTCCCACGATTCACATAACCATACTGGTTTGCAGTCTCCAGAACCATGGCTGAAACTTCAGAAGAAAATTAGGGAAGGACGTCTGAGCCATCAAAAGTTTCTCTGGGGATTGGCTGACTTAAACAATCACTCCTCACTTTCAAGATCTATCAGCAGACCTAGTTCTGTTTTGGATAAGACCTGGTTGCAAGCGGAATCGCCTGATTCATTAATTAATTTAATTATTTATTTCCCTAGCTTTGATTCATTACTTTTATTTTGTAATATGATCATCCGAATGCTCATCGGAGAGGTGTTTTGACCCCCCGTATTAAACAGAACCCTGAAATTGTTTGGGGGCTACACTAATCAGCATTCAACATTAATGTCTTTCAGACAACCAAATAATGTTTTGAAAACACCTAATCCGACCCTCGGGGAAGGCAAGATAGCAATTATCCACCTCTTGGTAGAAATCTTGGAGTCAGATCGACAGGAAGGAAATCCATGGCGTAGCTTTCTCCCCAGTCTTTGCCAGAGACGATGGACAAAACGTCCTCTTGTTAGTTCGGACCGCAAGATAGGGCCGCGTTCTTACACTCCAGCCCCTAAAACCTCTGAAAACACACTGTTCGCAAAAAAGGAAAACAAAACAACACGCCCAAAACTTATTCTGAACCTATCATACTTTTAACTTGACTTCCAAGTTCAGCGAAACCACCCAAATATAAATTCACGGTTCAATAACTATATTGTAAGTACCCAAATCCAAAATGATAGCAAAGTAATCAATACAATGAGATCAAATGCACATCATCATCCCGAGGGTGGGAGATCAAACACCTGCCGATTTCCACTCAAGCTTTTTGAAGATAGAAGCCTTTGAAGAGGAGTTGCCTCGTTCGAGCCAGGTGACCTCCCTATGTGAGTGATCTCCACGTTTTGATCTTCATATGTTTCTAGAGTCTCTGCGTCCATGTCTTGTACTGCTTCTGGTCATCCTTCTACGCAATTCCCTCCTCAAAAAGTTACAGATGTTGAAGCATGTTGTGGGCAGATTCTACCGCAACATACACGTCCACATTCCCTCCCTGACACATGTGCCAGAAGCTCGATCTTCCTCATTGCAAAGTACACGTCAGATTTTGTAGGATGGGCCGCATCCCTCAGGGGCGCTCGACACTGCAGAGCAACATCGTCAATAGCTGAGATCCTATCGCATTTCAACAATGGTCTTTACGGGGGTCAGGAATACTCCAGGTCTCATCAGCACCAGAGCCCCATTCTTGTTCAGGCGCCATCTCACTTGCTCTTGCTTCGCAGAGGTTGATTCCCACTTCAATAAGGTCTTGATCAAAGGCATAGATCTCGATATTGATAGACTGGGCAGATGTGGGCGGTTCTTCCTCCAGCCTTTCCCATTTGCATCAAGGAGATGTCATGGTCAATAGCACCGCTTAAGCCATCGTCCCTGAAACATCCTCTATTTTCTTTGGAGGGAGACACAGCACATCTCACGTAATCTCCATGTCAGAATTCTCAAACAGCAAAGGAGAGCTCTTCCAGATGACATTGTTTGTCCACCGTAGACATGAATCTCCACTCTCTTTGCAGACTCTATCGGCCTTCAACAACTGTCAGATGTCTCGGAGCCAACTTGGAAGTCCTCAATGTTAGGAATCTGGTCGATCCTCCAGGTTCATCATGTTCCACATCAATAAGAATAGCATTGTGCGAAAACCATTCCAATCCAATCAAGCAGAGATTGGATGTAGTTCCAAAGGCAAAATGAAGGCGACTTGATAAAGCTTCCTCTAGATGAATGAAGGGGCTGTCTCCAGCACAGCCCAGGCCGGCACTCCCTTCACTGATTTCGCTCTCTGCCCCTCCATCTACTTACTCTCCTCCAAATCCAGCTCGCCTACCAGGCGCTTGGCCTCGATCTATCTGTTTTGATGAGCCGTCTCCCCGTTGATCAGCGCAACCCCAAATTGCCGATGCCAAGTTGGGGAACTCGGATGACGCAAGAGGATTTGCTACCACCTGATGTTCCAGCCGAACGCCAATTCAGTAGAAATAAAGAAACTGGTGTGAAGTCGAGGGGTCACCTCTGGGGCCCTGAGCGCTCTGCTGGCTGATAACGATATTCTCGAGCCTTCGGCATATCTAACTATACTGGTAAAAAAACAAATATATATATATATATATATAGTTATAAATATTGAAAAAAAAAGCTAAACTAAACAAAAAAGCGCGAATATATTGAAATTTAAATGCGCATCCTACTTTTTGGTTTCCCTGCGCACATGAAACTCAACCGCCCCCCCAAAAAGCAAATGGAACCAGGACACGAAGAATTCCAAAAGGAATCTCTTATTCCAAACGTCAATTTTCCAGCTTGAGTTACGTAATTTGTGATACCCCCCCCATCCACTAACAGAAAATAATTGGGGTCAGCAATTTCATTGCAGGATCCCTAAAACTTTTACTTTGAGTTTTGCTGGGCAGGGGAACCCATTGAAACACACAACTTCTTTCCAGTGATTCAACCTGCCATAGGTTGCCAAGAGAACGTACGAAAACCTCAACACATGAAACTCATTCAGCTTATACCTGGCCGCGCTCATTTCCTTCGTGAACACATCTATCAAATAAGGTAAATATCACGCAAGAGAACTTCCAGAAGCATCTCAGTGCTGGGAGTTACATCGAAGAAAACACAAAAGAGCCAACGTCCAAATCTAATTTTGAAAACAAATTCAAAGCCATGCTCGGATTACCCTAGGTACTGCAAACCATTAGGGTGATCTCGGCTGCTCCAAAAAGCCTTGCCTCAGCTCTCCAAACGTTGCTTTCAGAGATGGCCAAGATCAAGGTACATAGCTGGACACTGTCATTGCCTGAGCTACACGAACGGCTGGGACACGGCAAAGATACAAACAAGTGACAAACTGATACAGTTTGCCCATGATTGCCTGTGCCGAAGGACTTACCTGTTTCACTTTGGGGTAGACTGGTTGGGGTGTAGAGACTCCACACAAAAATGCTTGAAAGTTTAAACCTCTATACAGATGGCTCATTGCACCCAAGCGCGGTAAGATGGTAAAAGGAACACACTAAAATCCAGCACCACTTTGGATGCAAAATATTGCAACTGTTTAGGACTTCCAATGGATTTCACAGGGGTCACTTATTTGATCAAAAGGCCGGTGTACTGTACAGCTTGACTGGGGAGCCAACCTTCGGTGATGTGAACCCTGTAACCCTGTAACGAATCCTCTGCATTTCCTCTTTACACTTCTAAAACGAACTCGGAAACCACAAAGTATCGCACCTGCCACGAAAATCCAACCTTACACCCATCGTAAACGAACAGGGGTACCAACCAACAGCAACACAATCGCAAGGTATAGGTTGATGGTAAAGAGGCCTGAAATAGTAGACAAGCAAAAACACAACGTCTTGATTTCCGAAGAAAAAACGTTTGTCTTTTACTTGAGCTAACATGTATCGAAGGGGCATACATGGTTTCGTGGATGGCCCGTCTGGAGTTGACTTAAGAAAGTAAGAACACACACGTATATATGATCCAGGTTTGGCAGGCCCCCCCAATGTAATGTGCCCATCTTGACCCTCTTCCCCCTCCCCTTTGTGGATGTGACTTGTGGCTTTTCTTGTGGGTGGGAGATGTGGTTCTTGTCCTTGTATTTCCTCATAGTGATAGATGTGGAGTGATGATCATCAGAAGTCATATATGGTTTCAATGGAGTAGGCTTAAGGTATCCCCTTATCATAGCATGGTGGAACATGGATGGGTAAAACCCTCAGGGTCATCATACTTCCTATCAGGTTAGATGGAATAGGCTTTTTGTTACGGCATGAAAAATTTTTCCAAAGTCTAAACGTGCCCGCTTGTAATTCTACAATCTATTTCTGTCAACTCAACAAGGAGGCCGCCAAATAGTATTGGAGCAATGGGTAGTGTGGACAGGGCCGTCGCATTGGGTGGGGGGGTGGGGGGTGAAGAGTGGCATTAGCGTTCTACCAACTAGCAGGGATAACTAATGCATCTTTTTAGACTCTATGCGAGCGGTCACATAACCAATTCTCCCTTGAGCCTATATACATCAAACACAAGTAGATATTAGACTCTTCAACTGCACTGTACTGGCCCACGATAAAAATACAGGCGCAAATTCATAAAGAAGAGTCATCTACTGCGCATGACGCATATTAGGCAAAGCAGCGGAGGCACTAAAAGTTATTCCTAAGTCGGCTCTAATGTACACCGCGAGACATCTAATGTGGTGTTCACACTGCGTCAATGAAACTCCACAAGCTCAACTGTGCCCTACAAAGAAATTTTGAACTGATAGGCTCTTGCTTCAGACAAGAAAAGTCCAAAATTGTGTCACCATGAGTTTTCATCATGGGTGCTCATATCGCATCAAGCATTTGCATTACGAATTCTCACCGGGAAGCAACAAACGTCACATTCCAAAAGTTTGGGACCATCAAAAGAAACTTACAAAGAAGCAACAAAAACAAGACAAGTTCATTTGGCGAGTAACGGCGGAAATATGGAACATTGACATCGATGGGAGAAAAAAAACATTGCACATTTCAACAAAAAGCAACAATGAAAAACACAACTTCAGATTTGAAAAAACTATGATCTTTCTTGATAGAAAGTAAATGGTCAAATCATCTCATCAGGAGTGAATGGCCACGAAGCCAGTGAAGGAAAAATTCTGAATTATCATCTTACCTGATGGTAAGAACACAATCATCATTCCAGAAATCAAAATAACTATCATCTTACCCGGTGGTAAGTACATAGTCATTCATCATTCTTCAGCAAACATTGTACAGTACTCAGCCCTAGCTCAAGAAGTTATCTTTTCTGGTGAAAAAAAAACCTCAAGTAGTAGCACGGGCCTTTCCTTTAGCCTTGTTTGCCTTCTGAGTTTCCTTCCGTGTAGCTGCCCTTTGCCTCTTCAGTTCATCGGTCTGAAAGCTCTTCTTCTCTTGGTTCGTCATGTCAGAGGGTTCAATCGCTACCAAAATGGGACAATGTGAACTAGCATCCTTCTCACGCAACATCATGATATCATTCGTGAGGTAAAACACAAGCTCATTAACACTATACTTGTACTCCAGGCTCTCGTTGTTCTTGCCATCGTTGAAAATTTCAACTGGAGTAGACAAACCATATTCAAAGAAAGTAAGCAAACAACAATCACCAATACGTTCTGTTTCCTTACGAACGGCACGATCAAGATCAACTTTCCCTTCAATAGTCTCATGAAGATACTTCAAACCCAAATAAGAAATGGAATGGAACTGTCTGACATTCATGTCCTTATTGTTCTGCAAAACGTTCTTCATGTAGGGGTCCAAAGTTTGTTCCATTCTGTCTGTCCAAAACTGACAGGTTGACATGCTGTAAGAAACATTCAACTGTTGGCCGGCGTTTTGATAGGATAGCTTGTTTGCGTCTCCTCCAACAATTGAAACCCGGTGACAAACACATTCAAACATCATGTGAGCAAATATTTCTCCTGTAATAGCGTGTGATTTTCGTGCGGAATTGCGGTCGACGTGGTAGATCTGTCTCCATATTTCGATCAAAATAACCTGTCGAGGATGCTGCATAAGTGCTTCTGGGAATTGCCTGTCCCCATGTAATCTCAAAAATTGCAAATTACACTTTTCTGTTTGGACCTAACCAAATGTCTTCTTGTTTCTCCTCTCGTGGTGCAATCTGAACAATCTTGCCGTTCATTCCAAGTCTGGCAAGGCAACACATATCTTTTGCATCATTGAAACATAAACTCCAACCGTGGGATTCCAAGTATGGTCGATGCGGTTCTAGAGTTCCTGCCTCACATACCATCATAATGTGGGGTCTCAAATTCTTCAGCATCTGCAAAAACAAATTGTTGTTCTCTGAAACATGATCTGGGAATTCTTCTGGCTTGTTCTCCTTGTAACATATCTTGTCTGGGTCAATAAAGCTTGGCATAAGCCAGTTCTTCCCACGTTTCCAATTTCCAAGATTCCAAAATAGAGTTGTCAAAGACTTTGAACTGCTTCCCGGAGATTCTGGGTTCCTTGCCGTCTTCTCACCAATCAAAAACAATTCAGTAATATCAGAAACCAAATCATCATAAGCATGCTCATCTTTTTCTGAATCTGCAACCATATTCCTCAATTGCAACTTCCTTTCTTCACAGAGTGCCTTAGCCGCAGCTGATCGTTGTTCTTGTGGTTCACTGTTGGCAACTCGAAGACGATGGTCATCACAACCATAAACAACAGGGCGTCCACAAAAAAATCCTCAATAGTTGGCCTTTCAAAATACGTTTTCTGTCTGTGTGTTTTCTGTCTGTGTGTTTTCTCTCTGTGTGTTTTCTCTCTGTCTGTTTTTTCTCTGTGTTTTCTGTCTGTGTGTTCTCTCTGTGTTTTCTCTCTGTGTTTTCTCTGTGTGTTTTCTCTCTGTGTGTTTTCTCTCTGTGTTTTCTGTCTGTGTTTTCTGTCTGTGTCTTTTCTCTCTGTGTTTTCTCTCTGCGTTTCTGTCTGTGTGTTTTCTGTCCGTGTGTTTTCTGTCTGTGTGTTTTCTCTCTGTGTTTTCTTTCTGTCGTGTTTTCTCTCTGTGTTTTCTGTCTGTGGGGTTTCTTTCTGCGTTTTCTCTCTCTCTCTCTCTTTCTCTCTCTCTCTCTCTCTCTGTGTTTTCTGTCTGTGTTTCTTATCAGGCTTCGCTTTTTACCGCGCTACCAAAAACGATACATTTCTAAGTGTAAACGTTGATATCATTTTGTTGTGGTCAGGGATTGCTGGTCAGCTGTGATTTACTAAGAGTTGCTGTTAATTCGCTGTTATATAAGACATTAACACGTTACTTTGGGCTTTCGAGATATCCGGCGTCTAGTACATGATGTCAGACCGGGCGCTATAGGTGATGACTTAAGTTTATCAAAGAATGTAGTAATTTTGTAAAAATAACGGTTTTAGCCGGCTGCCACGGTAGGCCGTTCTGATTTTTCTCGAAAGCGTTGCGAAAGGGTCCTTCTAAAGAACGTGAGCACAGTTGACCACAAACTCCTGACCACAGTAAGATGATGATAATTATGATACAAGCTGACCACCAACCCCTGACCACAGCAGCATGATGATAATAGCTGATGACAATAGTTGACCACCAACCCCTGACCACCGCAACATGATGATAAGACCAGACCACCAACCCTGACCACAGCAACATGATGATAATAGCTGACCGCCAANGCATGATGATAATAGCTGATGACAATAGTTGACCACAACCCCTGACCACCGCAACATGATGATAAGACCAGACCACCAACCCCTGACCACAGCAACATGATGATAATAGCTGACCACCAACCATTGACCACAGCAACATGATGATAACACAGCAACATGATGATAAGACCACACCAACATGATGATAATAGCTGACCACCAGCCCTTGACCACAGCAACATGATGATAGTAGCTGATGACAATAGCTGACCACCAACCCCTGACCACAGCAAGATGATGGCTGAGAATGGCTGCTGAGAAGAGCTGCTGAGAATGGCTTCTGAGTGGCTGCTGAGAAGAGCTGCTGAGAGTGAGAGTGGCTGCTGAGAATGGCTGATGAAAAGAGCTGCTGAGAGTGGCTGCTGAGAGTGGCTGCTGAGAAGAGCTGCTGAGAATGGCTGCTGAAAATGGCTGCTGCGAAGAGCTGCTGAAAATGGCCGTGGATAAAGGCTGCGCTTCGAAAAAAAGCTGCTCTTCTTGAAAAATTTCTTTCTTCTTTTTTTGGAAGGTAGGTTTTGAGGACTGCGGCGGGAAACAACCCTCTCGTCACTTCGTGCTCCGCCAAAAACTGTGGTGAAATGCAAATTTTTTGGATCGCGGAGGCAACCCTCTCGTCACTTCGGGCTCGTCGGACGCCCAAAACTGTGGTGAAATGCAAATCTTCTAGATTACCGACGCAACCCTCTCGTCACTTCGTGCTCGGACGCCCATAACTGTGTTCTCTACAGCGCTGTTATGCACTAACCATGATACATCATGCTACATATTTTTGGCAACAGCCTTTGCTTTGGCACGGCCTTTGGACCACCTGGTCCCTTTGGCACTTTAGGCATAGCCTTTACTTGTACATCAGCAGGCTTTGGACCTGCAGGCATTGGCTTTGGACCAGCTGGCATTGGACCAGCAGGTTTTGGAACTGCAGGCATTGGCTTTGGACCAGCTCGCATTGGCTTAGCCTTAGCATCAGCTTCTGCCCTTCTTTGCGCAAAGACTCTAGCTTTCAATCTATCCAACTCCTCAATCCTTTTTTAGATTCTTTCCAAGTTTTCTTTCTTAAGTCTTTCATTTTCCTTCCACCTTTCACTACCAATGTATGAAGGATTCCAATTCTGACCTGGAGGAGGCTCACTGGCCGAAACAGGCTGAAAATCAGATGGATGCATCCCAGGAGCCTGAGCAGCAGCTTGGGAATAATGCTCATTGCCATGCTGATCCTACCAAATTCCCTGGGCAATGGGAAAAAACATTTCATCCATCCATCCATCAAAAAATCAAACCACCCATCAATGAAACAAATCAAAAAATACAAACATCTAAAAATCAATGAATCCATCCCTCCAAAACAAAACAACACATCCCTCCATCCAAAAAAATCAATGAATTCATCCCCCCAAAAAACATTCCATCCATCCATCCATCCAAAAATCAGTGAATCATCCCTGGCCAAAACAAAGAACCCTTCCTTCCCTTTATACATCTAATTAACACAATTAAATAGTCCCAGAATCAGGGCCACTTGATCCACTGGCAGCACCACCTGGATTCATAGATGGGTCGAAGAATGCCTTCGGAATGTTGCTGCCAGCCTGAAAGAAACTTGCCAGCTGGAATGTTGGAAAAAACCCTTCTTCAAAAACCATCCTTGAATCAAATTCCCAAACAATTTCAGGGTCCAAAGTAAAACGAAATATATTAAGTTTTGTCATGAAGCTTTGGCAGGAGTAACTTTTGCCTTTGCAGTTGCTTGCTCTGCTTCCCAATCATCATTCCATTTTTTCCATTCTGCCTTAGATGCTCATTGAAAAAACAACCCACAAAACAACACTGCATTTCATTTTAAAAATATGGCCTTTGGGTCAGACCATTTGCGTTTTCTGGTCTTTTTATGCCCTCTGAAGCTGCAGGAGGTGGATAATTAGGAGGCTTTGGAACAGGCGCCTTTGGTTCCACAGGTACAGGTCCCATGCCTGCTGCCTTAGGATCATCAGCTCCTACCATTGCTGCTGCCACTGCTTCACTTGCAGCCTTCGATGCTATTTCAGCAAGATGCTGACTTTGAGTGCGTCTTACTTCTCTTTCGAAAGCTGCCTCATCTGCTCAACCCCCAATGCAAACAAAAGTTGGCAAAAACACCTGGAATGAGGGAGGGAGGGGAAAAAAACACCTGGCCAAAACTTTAGCAAAAAAACAAGTCCCAGTGGCACAGCTAGCATTGCGGCATCCATACTTCCAAACAAATTGCCCCCGCAAAAATTGCAGGGCCTACACCATATTTCCTGAACCTGTCCAAAATGACCTGCCACTTGGGTTCGTTGCCAAGCTCCAGGATATGCTGGTCTGTTTGCTGCCATTGCTGTGCCGAAATTTTCCACGTTTTTTTGGCGATTGTTTGAGCCATTCTTTTGAGACAAAAAAACAAACAAAACATGTGACAGGCTTCTGCATTTGTAGCAATCAAACAATCTTGAAACCAGTTCAGTTGAAAAAACATCCAACTTCATCCCATCCATCGTTCTTTTTTCTTATCCATCCTTCCTTCCTATATCCATCCTCCATTAACCCCTTCCTTCCATCCAATTCCTATCCACCATATCCTTCCAGTGGATCCAAAACATGATCTTATAAAAACATTTAATCCCTTCCTTCCTTCCATATGGTAAAGTAGCTGATTGGCATTTTTTGACCCCGAAACCGCAGAATCCCTTTGTCACTGGCAGTGTCGAAAAACACTGCGCCTTGAATTACAAACTTACGTNTTCCCATGATTTTGCCTTAGTTAATGGAAAAATGGATCCCACAAAAAGTAAACAGACATTTATTTTCAATTTATTTTTTGGGGTTTCCAAAGGGAAGAATTGAAAAATTGGCCAAACAAAGCTAAAGGTACAACCAGTTCCAAACAAACTTCATAGCCCTAGGGTGCCACCAAGGAATGAAACCAGTTTTCCATGGCAACTTCTTGTATTCCTTTTTTCCAACGAACTTGTAAACAAAAGGTCGCACAACAGGAGGGCGCTTCTTCACAGCCCTGGCAGGCATCCTTGTGAAGAGATCCAAGCTGAAAAACAAAAATGGCTGACAGGGTTACTACTCTTCACAAAATTTCTGAGTTCAGACCCCAAGTGCACATGCAAACTCTTTGTCTGAAACATTTCATTCCACACAGCAGAAACTATTACAGAGCAGTTCCAAAAAGAAAGTGGACAAGGCAGTTCCAACAAGAAAGAAGGGTTGGACGCTTTTTTTTCACAACCAATTCAGATCTTGCCATCGTATGTTTTAAACACCAGCAGGGCAATATGTATATTTGGCTTTCAAGCACAGGCCCATGCTTTCACAGACTGTTCGTCTTCTCCAGAAGTTAACCTTTGGATGGCTTCTTTTACAACACTCAACATTTGCTGTGGTGTCCTATCTTCAACAGGAATTGAGCAAATTTGTTTTTTGCTTCTTCCCCTTTCTCTCATGGCCCAGGCATTATGTTGTCTGTAAAACATAACCTGGTATTCCTGGGTGTTGGCTTGCAGGTGCGAAGCACCTGAAGCAGGAGCTTCTGAACCTGCAGCAGTTGACAAAAGTGCTGCAGGCTTTTTTTGGTAGACATTGATTTTTTCTTTTGGACACTGGCTTTGCCAACACTTTCCTGGTATTTCAAAAACGTCGAATTTGGCAGTTCTGTTTGGTACTCAGTTTCTGAATCGAATGTAGCAATGCAAAACCAAGAATTACCAGGTTTCATCTTGGCAACAAGTTTTTGGCCATTGGATATCATCACCAATGCCATGTCTGTGGTGGAAAGGTTTTGTGAAGTGCGGCCATGGACTGATTCAGAGGCTTCATTTTCCTCTTCACCACCTTCCACAGCACCCAACATGTCATCGAAGAAATTGGCCACAGAAGCAGCTGAAGCAATGGCTTCTTTAGAAGAAGCAGCAGCAGAGGTCTTGGGTGCCATACTTTTCGAGGAAGGACAAGAAGAAACTGTTTGGCTACTGCCCAATTTCTGCAGTACCTGCCTTGGAGGTGTTGCGTAGGTAGGTAAAGGAGGCACAACAGGCTGTGAAGACACATCACTTGCATTCATTGCCAAAATGATTCTGTAGACTGCTGGTGGTGTTTTTTTGCCTGTGGTGGCACTCTTTCGCTTCACAACAACATGCTCACATGCAGCCAAAAGCATTTCAGAAAAAACTTTGCATTCAGCTGGTAACATTCTAGGGAAAGCCATTTGTGCACATTGGCTCAAAAGCTTGGTAGTTCTTTGGACTTCCTTGAGCATCACCAAATCTTTGATGACAGGTTCCAGCTTCTCTATGATTTGCTCAGGATCTGCTTGCAGGAAAGTTATAGTTGCAGGACCACCTCGAGGGCAGTGAGCTCTGAAAATTTTGGCGACTGTCGCCACCATTTCTTCCTGTCCTGGCATTCTGCAGGAAATTATTTTGAGCCACAAATGTTTGCTGCTGCATACACTTTTGCACTGGCTTCAGAAAAAAAGAAAGCTGACATGCACATGGCTGTTCATACACTTCTGCACTGCCTTCTGAAAAAAAACAAGCTGGCATGCACATGGCTGTTCATACACTTCTGCACTGCCTTCTGGAAAAAAACAATCAAGCTGAAGCTCTGCACATGCACACTGCTGATTGCTTTCTCCCTTCCTCCATGCAGTTGGCACAGTACAAGGTGTCCCTAAAAAGTTTTTATATAATATATACAAAAAGACCCTTATTTGCCGGAAAAAGACCTTTATTTTTAAAAAAAACCTTTATCAAACAAGGGTCGAATAAAACAAAGGTCGATTGGAAGATCTGGGATTTGTTCAAAATTTCGGAAAAGTTGCGCGAACAGGCAAATGTAAAACAAACATCTTGACGAACGCATCTCTAGGATTTTAAGCTCTTGGAATTGCTCCGCGCATTGTCCTGGGCGTGTCAACGATTGTGTTTTGGAAGCTTCTTCTGTGAAATTTAAAGGACGCCTCGCACGAAAGGATCATTTTGGAAGCTTTTGCTGTCAAATTTGGAGGGCGCCGCGGACGAAACGATCATTTTGGAAACTTTTGCTGTGAAATTTGGAGGGCGCGTCGCACGAAACGATCATTTTGGAAGCTTCTTCTTTGAAATATGGAAGAAGCCGTGGACGAAACGATCATTTTGGAAGCTTTTTCTGTGCAATTTGGATGATGCCTCGCACGAAACGATCATTTTGGAAGCTTCTTCTTTGAAATATGGAGGAAGCCGTGGACGAAACGATCATTTTGGAAGCTTTTCTGTGAAATTTGGATGATGCCTCGCACGAAACGATCATTTTGGAAACCTTTTTCTGTGAAATTTGGAGGATGCATCGCCTCGTATGAAACGTTCGTTTTGGAAGCTTCAAGCTGCGAAATTTCTAGGACGCCTCGCACGAAACGCTCATTTTGGAAGCTTCTTCTGTGAAAGCGTAGGAGGCCTCATATGAAACGCTCGTTTTGGAAGCTTTTTCTGGAAAATTTGAAGGAGGTCTGGCACGAAATGCTTATTTTGGAAACTTCTTCTATGAAATTTGGAGACGCCTCGCATGAAACGCTCGTTTTGGAAGCTTCTTCTGTGAAATTCGGAGGAAGCCTCGCATGAAATGCTCATTTTGGAAGCTTCTTCTGTGATATTTGGAGAAGGCCTTGCAGGAAAAGTTCGTTTTGGAAAGCTTCTGCTCTTTTCTCTCTGTGTTTTCTCTCCACGTTTTCTGTCTGTGTGTTTTCTGTCTTTGTTTGTTTTCCCTCTCTGTGTTTTCTCTCTGTCTGTTTTCTCTCTGTGTTTTCTGTCTGTGTCTTCTCTCTGTGTTTTCTGTCTGTGTTTTCTATCTGTGTTTTCTCTCTGTGTTTTCTGTCTTTGTTTGTTCTCTGTGTTTGTTCTCTGTGTTTTCTGTCTGTGTTTTCTCTCTGTGTATTCTCTCTATGTGTTTTCNGTTTCTGTGTGTTTCTCTCTTGTTTCTCTCGTTGTGTCTTCTCTCTTTGTTTTCTCTCTGTGTGTTCGCTCTGGTTTTCTGTCTTTGTTTGTCCTCCGTGTTTTCTCCATGTTTTCTGTGTGTTTTCTCACTGTGTTTTCTCTCTGTGTCTTCTCTCTGTGTTTTCTGTCTGTGTTTTGGCTCTGTGTTTTCTGTCTGTGTGTTTTCTGTCTGTGTGTTTCTCTCTGCCTGGAAAACCAAGTCGCCTAAAAATCTTGGACACTGATAAAAGTCGCCTAAAGTCACTCTTTCTGTTGAAAAGTCGCCAGGAACCACTTTTTTCCCTCACACCAGCACTTACCAAGATGCACACAACGATACAAGATATCGCTGGCAAGTCTTTAAATGCAGGGTCCTTGAGCTGACTTTCCTGCTATAAACTGCAATTTTTCCAATGAAGTCTTCATCAAGTTGGCAACTCCACACTAGTGGGTTGATGCTGGATCTTCCAGCTTCAACATCACATTGTAATTCATAACGGAATTCACTAATGAGGTGAAACTTTGGTTGGAATTTCCATCGTGTATACTCCAAGTTGTAAGCAATGCCAGCACACTTTGAAAAGTTTTTCAGCACTTCACCCACTGAATCGATGATGGTAGTACGTTGCCGGGGTGTCAGCCACAGCCCTGACTTGTAGAGCTGCCCCAAAAATTGGTTGGAATACTTCCAGGCTTTGTGTATGCAACTGATGTACTCGATGTTTTCATGTTCCGTATTAGCAGCCTCAATATCCCGAAATTTCGCTTCCAGATATGAACACAAAGTACGGGTGTCATCGCCTTTGAACCAATTCCTGGTATAGTTTGGACGGATCCGGAATATCACAGGCTTATGGTTTGGTTTCGAATCACCAAAAAACAGCCAATAGCAAAACAAAACATGATCGCTTTATCCTCTAGCCATGGTTCACCGATGGATAGCTCCAGGAGTTCGTGAAACCCAGCAATGTTCGGGTCAGACCATTCATATGAAGTTGTAAGTGGTTCAACCTAGCATATTCATAGGCCTCATTGTAGATTATGGGCAATCTTGTGGCTACAGAGCTTGCCACAAGTTCCAGGTCACAAAGGGCAACCTTACATGTTTTTTTGGACAACGACCCTAGGACTCGGAATTGTACTGTAATATTTTAAGCGTCTTAAGTCGTGATTGTGGTCAGTACCCCAAATTTTCATTGGGGGCATTGTATGGAATTGGCAAGGGGTATACGGAAAAAAAAGGCTATGAACCCCAAAGGTTTTCGAGAAAAAACAAAATTTGAACACCGACACTTAGCTGGGAAACAATTAAGTTTGCAACAATGTCACCAACAAGGCCTTTGTGAGAATTGTGAAAGATATCGGGTTTGAAGAAACGCGCTTTGCCACCAGGGCCACTAGGCTGTGGAACACTTGAACTAAGAGGGCCACCACCAACAGTCCGAAATGGTTCACTTGGATTGTTGTGCATAGCCTTCATGGAGTTAAAATCCCAACAATGCCACGGGAATCCTTCTTGCCCCGCCTTGCAAAGATGACAAATTCCTGGGGAATTTCTATTTGAATCACGCAGGTGATGTCGACTCAGCTGTCCTAACTTTGTAAGTGCGGGCCAATCGCCCTTAAGACCCAAGCAGCTGAAATACAATTGACGAGGCTTTCCTCGAACAAACACTGTGATGGGGTTCTCAAAGCACCTCTTCAATTCAGTAGCTAAATGTTCAACCAAAGAGCGAAGTCGTCCTGACTTTTTCCCTCCATAGAGTTTGGAAGCCATGGTTGTGTAGAGAAAACGTGTTGTAATGCTTTGTCCAACAAAATTCAAGCCAGCACCACCCCTTGATGTTCCGGATCCGATAAGAGGCTGGATGTTTATGATCATTATCCCACGTTTTTTTTGAGAGGTACCCTCATCTGCATGGATCAGAGTTGGGACCACATCACACAGCCGCCCTGCATGCTGTTTGAAAACCGGATGGGTGGGCTCAAGTTCCCTGTATCGATCCCAGAAGTTTTCAAGAGGAACATCGTTTGGCAAAAGTAAATGACTTTTCCCATTATCGGAAAAGCATTTGCAAGTATCCCGGAAAGATAGCACAGGGTGCTTGTATGGCAACCCTGTCACATTCACCAACTTGATGGGAATCCTGGCAGTTAAATTGTAGTCCTCAAGCTTTTGATATAGCCGTGCTGCGTGTCCAGTCGTACTTAGTTTCGAAACTTCTTGTAAGAACGAATCAGATTTTAATATCCCTCCCAACTTCGCTTCACGCAGTTCTGAATAAATAGACTCGGCAATGCTACAAACATCCGCTTCTGTTACCTGATATGGTTGAAAAAGGTTTCAACATCGAACTGTTTTTCAAGCTTTTGGCATTAAAAATTCAGGGGCTTCAGATGGAAAAACAAAAGAATGAATTCAAAACTCCATTCACAAATCCAGCAGAAACACCCCCTTTGCCAGAGCCCCTGCTAGCGACTTGCCAATGGAGGCAATCGATGTGCGCCGGTTGCTCCCTTTCACAACCAGGACATTGCTTGCAGTGCTGGTGGGAATACCTGCGTGGGGCAAGGGATGGTTCTATAGATGGGTGCCCCTGCCAATAACTTAAGTTAAAGAAAGCTGAACCACAGGGAAACATTCATCATCACTTTTGCTTTACACATTGAACAGCATGAGAAGTTTCTCAAGTCATGGAAGTTGCAAGTCTTAGTTTTCTTGTCACTTGCCGAGCTAATAGTCATCTAATAATCCAACCAAGGATACTGCAACCATCAAACTTCCCTGCTGGGAATCCAGCAGGAACCACTATATGAAGCCACCTGTGGACTTCACCCGGTGAAAGAATTGTGGAGGGGCAATGGGCGCATGTATGTCAAGCATGCTATATTGTCATCAAAAAATCAAAAACCATTAGTTGTATCAAAGTGATGTTTATTAGAATTCTTTTGATGGCACCACAAAACAAGAAACACACTTGCCCCTTCCACCGCGTTGGAATGCCCAACGCTACCCGACCATGCTCTGCATGGTATAAATCCCACGGCATCAAACCTGCTGCGATACGATCTTGATCTGGTCAGGTATCAACATAACAACCACAACAAATAAGAAGGTGCCATGACATATAGATATACAAGTTTTTTGATGACATTTGAAGGCCCAACCTTTCAAGAAACTGTGATCACTTCTTTTGTTTCCTTTTGGGGGCCTTGGCCTTCGAGTGAGCCTTACCCTTTGCCACAGGAGTCGGATTGGCTGCAGCTGGCTTAACTGGCTTAGCTGGCTTAGCTTCTTCATCCCGCGGCTTGGCGTTGGACTTCTTCAGAACGGTCCTGGAAAAGTTCTAGGGGAGAGCAGGGTTGGTTTTAGAAAGGCATCGGGTTCTGGGAGGGAAGTGAGATGGCAAAACATAATCAGACCAGACTTTTCTCAAGATTTCCCACCCCAGAAAAATGAGTCCTTTGGAGTTTGTTCATCTCAATGGTCGCTCTACTGCACCTGAGTTGGCTGAGGCACGGCGAGCTGCAATGTCTCCAAGACTTTTTGTTCTCACATGGCCTCTTGACTTGCAAGAGCTGGGTGGGTAACAAGGGACTAGTTTAAAACTGCAATCTAGGAACAGCATTTCAACATCACGGTTCTTCTTCTTGAGAGACGAAGCCTTCCTTATCAAGCCGGTGAAAGAAAATTCTTCAGTGAAAGCATCTATAGCTATATAAATATAAGTGGTTGAACTTCCAGTATGCTTGCAAGTATCTCACTACTCAACTCCTGGTCAGCATCATACTCTGCCTTGATATTGGCAATCTCATCATGGAATTTCATGAGGTCAGTGCGGTACTGTTTGATCTTGTTTGCAGACCTCAGCTAAAGGGGCAATAAGGTTTTGTTTGAAGACAAATCTTAACATATAGTGTATAATGTAAAAATAAAAAACCTTTATCGCAGGAAGGAAACTCTTCAGAATAGTCCACCTTCTCAAGCTTCGTGAAAGTTGATGACAACTTGGCATCCATCTTGAGAATTTGCTGCAAAAGCTCAGTGATAGATTCCATGTCCTTTGGGGTTGGTTGGTTTTCTTAGGGAACAAACCGTAAGCATATAATGGAACCCCATTAAGATTGGTTGAAGGCCTATAAATCTTTTTTTTTGAAAGCATCAAACGTATATGCATATATAAAACCAACGATGCCCGAAAAACATTTTTTTGGACCCCTAAAAAAAAGGTTTCGGGCATCGCTGGTTTTGTCCATGCATGTTCTTAAGTATATGTTTTTGAGATCTCCTCATCAGGTTGTTCTTCCTTCAGACCTGGGTTCACCCTTGGTCGCTTGCGTGAGTCTTCACGTTCAGAGTCTGAATCAAGCTGGGATTCATCCTTCCTCATTTTCATCTTCAATGCCTTGAAGATTTTCTTGATCAGACCCCATTGATGGCCCAGGACCATCCACCCCCCTCAACACACCACTTGTCTCTTCAGGCTCAGCAATGAACTGTTGCTGTACCGATTCATCCCAACCCTCTTGAAAGTCAACTTGGGTGCCAGTTTCAACATAGTACTCCTTCAAATTCTTTTGGTACTTGTCTCTCCTGGATGTGTTGAAAGGGCCATATGGATGGTAAAAAAACATTGGGAGAGGCTATAAATTCGGAAACTTTACAGGGACATCATCGCCAAAAAATACTTGTATGTTGATATAGTATTGATTTGAAAGGCTATGCCCCGAAATGCTCCTGACATGCGTCTCCTTTCGCTTAGGATGTTTGCAATATGCAATCACTGCCTTGATGCGGTTCCTTGGATGGTTCATGCCCCAGTTTGGACGGTTGGATTTGGATACTGTCGGTTGGAAAGATTTTTATATCCATGAATGTACCCCTTTTCAACCTCGATCCAAAAATTTAGATTCAAACATGAACATGAAAGCAAGGGACTGGGACATCTTTAAATCGGTCTTCATTGCTTCTTCTGTGTACCATCCCGCTGACACATTCAATTTTTTCCCCCTGGATCTTTTCACGGTATACTCTGCCCGCTGGGTGAAGCGATCCTAAGTGGACAAAAGTGTGGTTGACAAATCCTAAAGAACAAACAGGGCTGTGGAACAAAGAGTAACATCAATGTTGTTATCATGTAACTGTTGAAACAAAGGCTCCACATCAGCACCACATTTGATCCACAGATTCACCAACTCCCTCCTCCCAGCACCGCCCGCAGTGAACTTCTGGACAAGCTCTTTAGAGAGCTTTGCCTTCCCAGATTTTACGCTGGGAGTGCACAGGCGCCTGATTGCTTGAGTCGCCGCAGAATCATTTAGAGACCGCACACGGCCACCGCTGCATGCCAGATTTTTCAGACGGTCCTGTTTTATGCAAGGGGAAAAAGCCACCCATCCGAACATCGATCCAAAGTCATTTTATATATGCAAGGTGAAAAGGAGACTCTGAAAATATCGCCTTTTGGCATGCCACGACTTGTTTTGATGGAATTTCAAATATCATATATATAAATATATTATACTATTTATAAATATAATATGTTATATATATATACTTTTGCCGGCGCTTAGGGCACATGGTTCCCACCACCCTCACTCCTTCCGAACCCTGGACTTCGGTGACAATGGAACTTGGCCAAGGGTTGAGGTGAAGCAAAGGGAGAACTATATACTCAATGGAAATCTCTGCATATATTGGGTGTCTGGGGATGTTAATTTCAGGAAAGGTTCCTCAGTAGAAGATGCCTCTGGAATTTCAGTTGCATCCTGGCCACATGATTTTACAAACATGAAATTGTAAAATCTCAACAGGCTGCATCGATTCTTTTTGCTTTGATGGGCATCACTCCAGTTAAAATCATATCGATCAAACTTGATGAAATCCTCACATGTGTTTGCAACCATGTTTGCATGATGTTTGGCTGATATCCCATTTAGATAAATCAAAAGGTCATGGATAAGCTGACAACATCAAAGTCAGGAGAAGATTTTGCAAGTGTCCTTTTGCAACTTCATTGCCAAAGCTTTTGCCAGATAATCATCATTGTAAGTGCTGCTCGGAGAACCAGCATCATCTTCATCGGGACCGTCCTTTTCAGCAGGTGATGTAAGACATGTACACTCACAAATATCAGTTATACCAAGTTATACCTCATGTTTAGAAATTCGATCCTACAAGTGGGGTCCAAGGGGTATTAAGCTTAAACTGTTGCAAGGTCCATTTACATTGATGGAATGCTTCGGCTACTAGGGTGGTAAGAGTTCAAATATATCACTCAATGTGGACAAATAGTTTTGAAAATGGATTTGCAGTGGATCATGGGAAATCATTTCCACTGATGAATTTTGAATTCTCTTGGATCTTGATTGTAACCCCTGACCTGATGATATCCTTTCCCGACTTGATACTGCATACCAAGTGTCTGGTTGAGTTGGTGGAATCTCAGGTGACTCTATGGTTGGCGGAACTGTTTGCTCATCTTCTTCCTTTGCAAGAGGGGAGTTAACATGGGGTAGAGGGGGCATTTGGGATGTTTTTTTCAGCAGAAACACGAAAAAAAACATATATATCTAAGCTTAGCTTCTGGAATCGCGGGATATGCATCATCCAACTCATCATGGTCTTTTTGATGAAGACTGGGGGTAAACGGAAGGGTCTCCATGCTCGATATCTTTCCATTTCCCCAACCATCCCGTGGTAGGGGCGTAGGAGGGGTGCCAGAGCCAAGTTCATTCATCATATTCCGCAATGGAGTAGCATCGGGGGAATTGATTGATTTTGTTCTTCTCTTTCACCAGCAACTCTGTCAAACTCATGGGAAAGTTGACGGACTGTGCTTTTCTCAGCAGGGGACCCTTCTCTTTCAGGGGATGCCGACTTCCTAGCAGTAGGGGTGTGAATTGGCGTGACTTCAGGTGCGCCCCCATCTAAAACCTTGTCACACTCATCCTTGGCTTTTTGCAAGTCCATGGCATGTTGGTCAGCTTTTTCAAGAAGTTTCTCCAAGTGGGCCCGGTGTGCTCGAGCTACCTAAGACAGATTCGGACCAGCTTAGGGCAACTGGATCCTAGATGCATGTTTAATGTAAAGGATCGAGGTTTATATTAACAAAAGTAATCAAATACTAATATACCGTTCAAACTGTAGATGAGTAACACGGATTTCTTCATCAATATCTTGTGCTTCAATCTTGGCAGACTCCAACTGTTTGTCCAAGTAGGAGACACCCCGGTCGAACGTGTTGGAACTGTGAAGCTGCTGTTCCATGTTGGATAGGGACACTGGGACGAACTTTGAGCAGGCTATGGCAAAAACATTACAAAAATGTCAGGATTCAACATGTACGGAAAAGTACGCCACTTTATCACGAAAATATTGCCACTTTATCACTTTTGTACGGGTTTCGGATTTTGCTTTTTGGTAAAAAATGTCCATGATCGAAGATTTCGCATTCGTTTTCGCATTCGTATCACGTTTGCATCCCCTCCGTATCACATTCGTATATCACTTTTGGATCCGTATCACTTTCGTATCACTTTCGTATCACGTTTGTATCACTTTCGAATCACTTTCGTATCACTTTTGTATCACGTTTGCAAAATATTACTGTAACGTATCACTTTCGTGTCACTTTCGCATTCGTATATCTAATTCGTTTCGCATTTCACACCCTACCACCCCAAAACCTTCACCATTTTTGAAAAGGGCCCGGTGATCAACTTGCAAATTGCAATCATTCACTGGGATTGGCTTGTTTCAAGCGCTCCTCATACTTCTTTACAAGTTCTATCACATCAGTGGCAGCGGGATTCATCTTGTTGCTGTAACAAAGGTATGAAATCACCTCATTCATTCGTGCATCCTGCCAGGTATCTTGGTCCTCCATGATCCTTGCAGAGATGCAGTCCATCGCAACATCTCGGGCATTTGGTACCTGCAATTGCACTGGGAAGTTGTGGCGTTGAAGCAAGAAAGGGAAAAGATTAATCTATATTGAGCATTTCCCTGTCTTTAGTTTTGGGGTGTCTCCCAAGATGACTTAAATGTATACCCTTGAAAGGTCTGGAGCTGTGAGGTAAAGCAGGGAAAAAAATCCAACTTTATATAAGCCTTCTTTGGACTCTTTGGATTTGGAAAATGCAAACAAAGAATTGGATGAACTTTTTGCTGAAATTGAAAATGCCCCCCAAAACGCCCCCCAAAACGCCCACCAAAACGCCCCCCAAAATGCCCACCAAAA